>CM069911.1:23629491-23657915 GCA_036172215.1 Camellia granthamiana
GAGACCCTCCATTTTTCTCTATTTTGTGTTTTGTTGCAGCTTGGTGTCACAGCACACCAGTGGCCGGCAGTGCACCACTGATGGCTGGCAGTGTCACACCCTTGGCCGATAGTGCTCCTTTCATGGCCGGCAAGCCACTGGTGTATCCCTCCAGCAGTGTTTTGGTAAGTTCCAGCAACAAGCACTGGAAGACACCCTGCAAACAGAGCCTCTAAAGAGCAACCGGAAGGTGTTTCGAGGCGAAGAACCGAAGCGAGCATGCATACCCTCCTCTTCTTCAAAGAAAGCTGGAATAGCATTTATTTATTGCTTACTTGTTAGTTAGTAGTTGTGTAATAATTAGTTGTAGCTAGTTATTGATTCGGTTTTGTAATAATTAATTAGCTCGTGAGTTAGTTAATTAGGCGGCTTGTATTATTTATTCGGACTCTCCGAGCGAGGGCAATTGTAATAATTGTGCGTGTGTGTGATGTATATCTTCCAACCCCACGTCTTTCTCCCTTTTATTTACCAGGTTATGATGGTTAGATTAGGGCATGTTTCAATTAGCATACTTATGCTTGCATGTTTGCATTCATTTATCTGTATTGCACGCACCGGGCTCGACGCATCATACTAACTGCATCGTATTTCAATTCCAAGTTGAATACTTGTTAGTTGTAGCATTTCATATGCCATCTTAGATTAGCCGAGCCTATTCTAGTTGCATTTTGCCTGCGATGCATTAGCCATTCTAACATAGACTTGGATCATACATTTGATTATTAACAAGTTCTTTGTTTTGGCTCGGAGTACACGGTAAGTGCTTATACTTTAGCATCCTTGCATGCATGTGAGTGATTGCCATGATAGCATGCTTGCCATGAGGCTATATGCTTATGTGATATAACTGCCTGAATGCCTGTGGGTGACGGTTGGATTATCTGAATTGGAACAATTCATCGACTGTGAGTTTTAAGCCCACTTGAGAGTGGCAAATCATCTCGTTTTTTAAAGCCCACCTGAGGGTGGCAAATTCACGTCTTAGCCTACTTGCGGGTAGCACCATCAATCCATTTTCAAAACAAACATGAGATGTTTTGTTCCAATTCAGGCGATTAGGTCTATACTTGTATATTGTGCGCATCACATAGTAAATCTAGGCTAATAACCGGAATAAGAATGCATAATATTTTCAAAACTCGATATCATGGTTAGTAGAGGTTGATCTTTGATCGGGCGAGTGGGGTGCTCACGAAGTGACTTTCCCCAATTGTACCCAAGTTCCCGAGCCGTGGCAACTTTGGTGATGACGGACACGTGGCCTTAGGCAACGAGTCAGGGTTTCTTAAATTCCCCAAAAAAAAAATATTTAGGTGGCTATTCTATATCTGGCAAAGCAGTCCATGTTTGGCACTTCTTTCAAAAAATCTGTTTTCCAAAACGATTTGCCGGATTTGGACTCTTTGATGATTCATCGATTTTGCATTGCACTCTGTGATATTAGATACAGGACTGTGACTTTGAGTCCTGAACTATAGTGAGCCCAAACGGACAAAACGAGATTTCCCTCCCGAGACGTTCGGGGACATCTACACCCATGTAGAGAACTATTTCATCACTCACTTGTTTATAAGTAGGGAAAAGGCTCTTGTTGTTGCAGACATGCTTCATTGCTCCTAAGTCAATCCACCAGTCACCAACATCTTTAGGCATGTTCACCTCGAATACAATAACCACAATTTGTTCTCAGCATTTGATGTTTCTAGCTTCTTTTTGTATGACCCCCATTCATTTATGACGTGCCCTAACTTGCCAAAATGCCATCAAATGCCTTTTGTCTTCTTAGCATCTTTCTCGGGTTGGGGTTTACGCTTATGTTTCCCTTTGTTGAATCTCTTACCATCGTCTACCATGTGGATCTTGGAAGTTTGAGCCAATTGGTTATCTTTACTTTCTGGAAGCCTTGACTCTTCCTCAACTAAAAGGTATTGAGCCAATTCCTCCAAAGTAAGATCTTCCATTTTGTGTTTCAAGGTTTTCATAAAATCCTTCCAAGAAGATGACAATTTCTCTATTATAGATGAAACTATAATAGATTCATCCATGTTTATATTCCTTTGTTGGAACTGACTCAGAATAAGTTGGATCTCATGGAATTGTTCCATAATGGGCTTTGTATCAATCATACGTATAAAATTAATAACAAGAATTTTCATATTGGCGGCATCCTCGATGAGATACTTTGATTGTAATGTGTCCCAGAGTTACTTTGTCGTTTTCAAATATTGATACACATCAAACAGAGAGTCTTAACATAATGTGTCCTCGACAAATGTAGTCGTCATTCTCCCATTTGGTTCTGGTACGGGTTTGCTCCACCTTCTTGTCTTCTTGCTTTACATGATAGGGGGTAATCAGCACATAGACCACTTTGAGAGTGGTGAAAAGGAAGTGCATCTTCTTTTTCCAGCATCAAAAATTTCCTCTATCAAATAGGTCAAGTTTCATGAAATCTTGAGTCATTTTCTGAATAGACATCGCCATATCAAAATAGACTTTAGATTATTGGTGAAAATTCATCTTGAATTCTTCAATTGGTGGTCTTTTGGTCTTCAAAAATTGGCAATGATCTTGTCTATGTAGAATAGAAAATTAGTGTTTCAAGTCGTGTTACTTATTCATTTTCCTAAAGACAATATTTACATCCACCAATAAGTATGCAAAGGGTTATAGCAAATTTGTTTCCAAGATACAATGAGGCCTAATCTAAGGATCAAGTCTACCGGTGTATGCACTGACTACAGTAGATCAGAATACTATCAAGAAAATCAAGATACTAATAATCAAATCTGTATAATTTGATTACTAGTAAGAAAACAGAAGCTTGCTTAAAAAACTCTTGATCGAAAACTCCAAATCAATAGGGAGAAAGAGAGAAAGAGAATTCTAGGAATGCTTTCAGGATTATTGGGATGATAGCAATGGCTGATTTCGCATCCTATTTATAGGCCTTGATGCATCTGACCAAATAGTCATGTCCTTTGATCACATCCAATCAGATTTGACCATTTAATCAACGATCTATGGTGTAAATCAATCTCACACTGAATAGATATCTTGACTGATCACACTTGATCATGATCGAGTGCCATCTCAACCGTACGATCGTGCGCATCTCCAATCAACGATGATGTTCAAACTATTTCAGATCAGACATGCAACCATTCAATCGGTTAGTTAACTCATTGCCAACAGACGCTACATCACTGCCATGCAGAGCTGACTATATTTTACGTCATCGCTCCAAGTAGAAAAGTGCCCTCATAGCGCCTTACACTGATGCATTCGTGCTAAGTGCAAAGTGCACCATCAAATGCCACACAGCCCACTGTCCACACCACACGTGTACGTGTGGAGATGGTGCGAAGCACCATCCTTGCGATGTGAGTGCATGAACAATAGCATCCATTCCAATATTCCATATTTAAATGAATATTCCATGTGTGCTCCATGTTTTCCTCTCTTTCCAATGTGGAACAAAGTCTCCAAACTTATTTCAAGATTTTCAAAGAAAAACAAGGAATGTTTTGAAAATACCTAGAAACTAAACTATAAATTTTGAAAATCCCTAACAGGTTGTGTGTCCCTTTCAATTTTATTGACTGCTTTACGTAATACATAGGAGAAAAAATAGGAAATAGTGGGTATGTAACCAATAGAATTGTAAAGGCATACCACGTAGGATTATGTGATAATTTTTCCATAGTGATGGGTGTTTTTTTCTTACATAAATGATAATTACACATAGAAAATATACAAAAAGTATAATGTGTGGATGAGATCTATATTGAATGTTAAGTAGATTATTCTTTAAAAAAAAGTTTAAAAAAATATCTAAATCACACATTTTTTTGTGTTTTAATTATGTGCATGTAGTATTGTTGTTTTTCTTAAGAAATAGGGTTGCATGTTATAAAAGGATAATATAATACACAATCCAAAAACAGGGTGTATGATATGTCCAATTATGACGTTTTGTGATGTTTTAGTTATCATCCATTGTGGTGTTGGTTATAACTCATTGTTGAATTAGTTATGACTTAATTATAACCTATTATAATTGTTATTTTGGTTATAACTGAATAAGTCTATAATTTTGCATTGTGTTTGTTTATGATTCATCGTGGTCTTTATAGTTATAATTGAAAATGATATAGTTATGACACAAAATGGTATTAAAATCACAAACTATTATAATTTGCATGTGATACTGTAGCTCGACTTTTTATACTCCTTTCGGATACGACTAGCCCTACAGTTCGGAGTCCCGCAGTTTTGAATCTTATTTCACAAGTGCAATGTGAAATAGATAAACACCAAAGAGTCCAAATCTGGCAAATCTTTTAAAAAATCGATTTTGAATAAAAATGCCAAAAATAGACTATTTTGCCAAGTACATAATCACTACCTAAATATTTTTGAAAAATTTAGGAAACCCATGACTCGTGCCAAAGGCCACGTATCTGTCATCACCAAGATTGTTTTGGCTCGGGAAGTTAGGTACGAGAGGGAAAGGTAATGAATTGAGCATCCCCGCTCGCCCGATCAAAAGATCAGCCTCTACTAATCATGATGTGAATCTTATTTACATTATATGCTCTTGTTCCGATTATTAGGCAAACTTTATTATGTGATGCGCACACACACAAGTATAGACTAATTTTGCCAGAATTGGAACACTTTGATTTCATGTTTATTTTCGAAAAGAGTTTGTGAATGTGCCACTTGAAAAAAGTGGGCTCAAATATACATTAATCAAACTATCCAAATTCAAACAACTAGCCTTCATCCACAGGCATTCAAACAATTTATCACTTAAGCACTTAGCCTCATGGTAAACATGTTTTGACATGGTAACACTCATGTGATATGCTAAAACAAATAAAAGCTCACCTAGTACTCCAAGCCAAAAAAGATAACAGAGTTAGATTAATGTATGAACCTAACTATGCAATATGACTAAATGCAACGCATACAATATGCAATTACTAGGCTCGGTTACTAATATGGCATATGAATCAATTTGATAGCAAGCAGTTTAAGTACGTATTCAAAGAAGTATTAACTAACAATGCAAGTTAGAAGGATACGCCGAGCTCAATGCATGCAAGACAATGGATGCAAGGAATGAGAGATGCTAAACAAAACATGATGCTTTAAACTAATCATCATAAGCAAGTAAATAAAAGGAAGAAATACGTAGGGTTGGAAGACATACACATTATTACAATTGTGCCATCGCGCAGGAGGGTCCGAATAAACTAACTATACTAGCTAGTTATTACAAAACCAAATTAATTAATCAACTATTCTGTGTAACTAACTAATTAATTACACTAATTAATTAATTACAACATGAAAGAAGTAACTAAGCTAACTAATTAGCCTCGGGAAGCGAGGAATGCTCATGCATGTGCGGATTTCCACCCAAAAAACTCACTGTTCTGCTACCAGAATGTTTCTATTGCACAGTGAGAACATCTTTTACCTCAGCCTCTGCTCTGTTCTATTCTAAAAAGTTGCTACTCAATTTGACAAAAGTGGCCGACCAGCCACAAAAGGTAGCTTGCCGTCCAACAGAAGTGGCCTGCCAGCCAGAAAAAGCTTGGTTCCTCCTGCTGCAATAGAAAGCATAGAGCACAGACAGGGTATTCTCAATGTATGTTTGTGCACTTTATCCCTCCTTATCATCAAACAACTCAAAGGAGTGGCTAGCTTAATTCGCAAGCCATCAATCAATGCAATTTCATTGCATGATCGCTGTAGACACCCCATTTTTGACCGACCTTAAGACTCAGACGTCACCGATTGAGCGCTTGGTGATGTCGCGTATTGTGCTCGTTCTGAGGTTGCGGAGTCTCGGCTGCGAGCCTTGCCTCCGGACTTCCAGACCCTTTTGTGCCTTGCCTCGGTTTGCGAACCAGGCTCTGTTTTCTTCGTTTTCTCTTCCCAAAGGGAGGGAGAGGTCTCGTAGACCATCTCTCAGTGGCCTTAGGCTGCATTTCGTGGTCGTAGGCCATTTTTCCCGTTTGGAGCTCGGTTCTCGGTTTTCAGAGCCGTCGGCCGTGTGCCTCGGTTCGGGACCGCTTAACCACCTCCGTTTGCTCCAGTTTTTGGCATACACCTTATTTCCTCCCTTTTGAGGGACACTGTGGTCCGAGAGACCAACTTCATGGGCGAATGCCACCTCCGGTGCTTAACAGTCAGTTTTCGGGGCCCCGGGCCGCGCGTTTTGGCCCCCGAACCTTCGTTTTGCATCGGTTTGGGTCCATTTTTGGCGGAGACCTTATTTTCATTGTTAGGAAGGTCGTAGAAGAGTGGGAGGCCAGCAATTTTTTTGAAGACCTGCTTTATTCCTTTATCGCTCTTTATCGCCCGTTTTCTTCATTAGAAAGCTGACTTTTTCCATCCCCGGGCCACTTTTTCTGACTTTCCACCACACCATTGTGTTCTACACACTTGGGAGGCCACCAATATGGGTTGGCCAGCCATCAATTCTCCCTGACCCTTTTGAACCCCTCTAAAAAGTTGGTTTTTCTCTCTCCTAGGTCACATTTCCTGGTTTTTCTCCACATAGCTGTGTTGTACACACATGGGAGGCCACCTTTTTGGGGTGGCCGGCCAACAAAGCTTCTTGACCCTTTTGACCCTGGCCGGCCACCTGAACCCTTTGAACCTGGCCGGCCAGAATCCTCTCTCCTGGTTCCTTACAACTGTGCCCTCTGTTTTGACCCAGACCCCTGCCAGGGGATCTGCCCATTTAGAGAGGAAATTTGAATTTGATTTTCCCCCCCTTTCCTCCACTCCTCCCTCTATAAAGCCAGCCCCCCCAGCTCCATTTTGAGGGGTTACAAAAAATTGTTTGGAGCCTTGCATACAACTCTCCCTCTCCCTCTCTTCCAACCCTCCAAACCCTAAAACTCTTGCACCATCTGCACTACAACCCATAGCACCACACCTCCACACTCCATTCTAGCCCTTTGAAGCTGATTTCTAGAGGTTGACAGCTCACAAACCTAGTCCAAAAGCTGCTGAAGTTTGGTTCTATAAGGGTGAGTTCTTTTTTTCCCTTTTCTAGTCTTTTCTTGCTTCATCTATAAGCCATACTTGCAAGAATTTTTGGGCTCCGACCCAAACTAGAAATAGTCTTATTTTGAGCTTATTTTCATGTTTGATCAAGGGTTTTTCTCTGTTTGAAGCCACCTGCTACCCCTTTCCCTTTATCTTTCTTTTATGGCTATTTCTTACATGATATGTTAGCCCTATTTTTAAGCATTTTTGGGCTTCGAGCCAAACTGTAAAGTGCTTTATTTTGAGTCCCTCTTCAACTTTGTTGAAGGGCTCTTCACTGTTTGAGGCCATATACTGCCTCTTTCTTTCTATCTCTCTTTTAGGGCCATTTTTGCATCATATTGTAGCCTTACTTGTGCTTATTTTTGAGACTTGATATAAACTGTAAAGTGCCTTGTTTTTAGCCCCTCTTCAACTTTGTTGAAGGGTTATTTGCTATTTGGGGCCAGATACTGTCCCTTGTCTCTAATCTTTCTTTTAGGGCCATTTTTGCATGATAGATTAGCCCTACTTGTGTTCATTTTTTAGAGTTGTCATTAACTGAAAAATATCTTGTTTTAATCTCATATTTAAGTTTGTTTGAGGTCCCATTTTTTTTTGAGGTCATATGCCTCCTTGTATGCTTGATTGTCTCTTATTTTGAGCCCTACACCTAAGCTCTTGTTGCATGCTTTGTTTGGCCATCTAGCCACTGAAATCCAGTGGATTTTCAGTGGCTAACACACTATTTTGAGCCTCCAAATCAGAGGGGGATGACCCCCTCTCACCTTGACTTGTTTGATGGTCATTTTGGCCTTCCAAAGGGACCCCTCTTTGCATGCTTCTTAGCCACTTTTAAGGCCCAATTTGGTGATTTTTAGGGCTACCATATTTGATTTTCAGAGTTATTTGTGTCATGCTAAGTGTCCATCTTGTATGTGCTTAATAATCCCTTGCATAGCCCTCTAAAGGAGCTCATCATTTTTGCATGTGTTGGCCTCATTTCAGTGGTTATTTGGGCATGTTTTGGTATGTTTTATTCACTGATTTTTTCTGGTTTGATGAGTTCTCACTTGCTTCATATACATGCCATGTAATCCATGTTTGATAGTCAAAATTGCATGCTATGTTAGGCCATCTTGCTAACATCTTTTGACCATGATTTAAACTGGAAATGTGCATATTTTGGGACTGCCTTGGTTCTTTCTTTAGACTTCATGATCAAATAATGCATGCTTTATATAGTTATAAGTCATTGCATATGCCTAGTTTTGAGTTTCGGGGCTCATCTCATGCATCGGGTGCCACATTTCTATGTTTCGGGACCATTTAGCATCATGCATCAGTGCTGGAACTTGCATGTTTTGTATGCCATATTTCGTGCCTTGCCATGCCTTGTCAGAGTGGCATTTGTGCCTTAGGATCGGTCCTTGGTTTGCGTGCATGCGTGCACGCATTTTGAGTGTCTCATTTTCATCTAATGGCCACTAATGTAAGTGTGGTTGAGGTCCACTTATGTTGGTGTAAGTCCATTATGCATTGTGTATGCCATTTCGATTCATAGCATTGCGTATGCTAGGTTGTATGTTAGAGCATCGTGTATGCCGTGTAACATCGTGCATTGTGTATGCCATTTCATAGCATTGTGTATGCTAGGTTGTATATTAGTTGCATTCATGCATGTCATGTATATTGCATTGTGTTTGGGATAGGAGTTAGCCCGAGCACGGGAAACGAGGGACATTTTGTACTTCGAGTGACGGAACGTGTCTCAATTCTCGGTCACCGACACTCCGGATTATCCATGATGGAGTCTCGGTCTTGTTGTGTTTATATGTGCATTCATTCCATATTGAGTCGTGCAAATCGACTCCTCGGCCATCATGCATCGAGATGCGCGATTGGTGGCATGAGGATCGAAGACTACGCTCCCGGAAGAGTAGTCAAGCATACATATGTGGAAATACATTGCCATGCCCCTTTCCTGCTCTCTGTTGCAGCAAATCAAACCAGCAATCTTTTGGGGCTTCGCGCAACATTCCGGGCTCAATTGTAAATAGAGGCTAATTGGGGCGTCGCAATAGATTTCCACCCCAAGCAATCCGAGCATGCATCATTCATTATTTGGAATAGAGCCGAGGCGGTCCAAGGATTTGCGTGCCATTTATTGCTTTCTAGATTAATTTGTTAATTAATTAGGAATTTGTACTTATTGGGATTGTATTATTTATTTGGGACTGTATATTATTTATTCGAACTCTCCGAGTGAGGGCAAAATTGTAATAAGTGTGTATGCGTGTGATGTATGTCTTCCAACCCCACGCCTTTCTCCCTTTTATTTACCCCCTTATGATGGTTAGATTAGGGCATGTTTCAATTAGCATACAGTATGATAGCATGTTTGCATTCATTCATCTGTTTTGCATGCACCGGGCTCGGCGCATTATACCTCACTACATTGTATTTCAATTCCAACTTGAATACTTGTTAGCTACAGCATTCCATATGCCATATTTAGAATAGCCGAGCCTGCTATAGTTGCATTTTTGCATGTGTTGCATTAGGCATTTCTGTATAGTTAGGATCATGCATAGATTTCTAACATAGTTTCTGTTTTGGCTTGGAGTACTCGGTGAGTTTTTATGCTTTAACATCCTTGCATGTATGTGAGTGACTGCCATGATAGCATGCTTATCATGAGGCTATTTGCTTATGTGATATAACTGCCTGAATGCCTGTGGGTGAAGGTTGGATTATTTGGATTGGAGCAAATCATCAACTGTGAGTTTTAAGCCCACTAGATAGTGGCAAAACCATCTTTTCTAAGCCCACCTGAGGGTGGCAAAATCTGCATTTTAAAGCCTACTTGCGGGTAGCAAACCATCTTTCAAAAACAAACATGAAATGTTTTGTTCCAATTCAGGCGATCTAGTCTATACTTGTATGCTGTGCACATCACATAGTAAAATCTAGGCTAATAACCGGAATAAGAATACATAATGTTTTCAAAACTAGATATCATGGTTAGTAGAGGCTGATCTTTGATCGGGCGAGCGGGGGTGCTCACAAAGTGACCTTCCCCAATCGTACCCAAGTTCCTGAGCCGAGGCAACTTTGGTGATGACAGACACGTGGCCTTAAGCACGAGTTAGGGTTTCCTAAATTTCCCAAAATAAAATATTTAGGTGGCAACTCTGTATCTGGCAAAGCAAACCATGTTTAACACTTCTTTCAAAAATCTGTTTTCTCAAAATGATTTGCCGGATTTGGACTCTTTAGTTCAGATTACGAACCGTGACAATTTGAGTCCTAAACTGTAGTGAGGCCAAAATGAAGGCGTATAATTTCAATAAATGTAACATAAAAGACTCTCAAACCTCCTCCCTATCATGGATTGATCAAGGGAAGTGATTGACCTTGGAAACTTGAACCATTTCATCACTAACATATTCAATTAACGTCCGATTAAACACCCAATTACTTATTATATTGCATCATTTTAGTCCCAATTTTGTTACTTCATTTTAATTACCAACCATTCCTTAATCAATTGAGTCCAAAAGTGAGCTTTAAGTTCTTTAATGGAAAGGAGCACCAAACCAAGTGTTGTTTTAAGCATGAGAGATATGTCATGTTGTTGGTAATGAACCCCTAAAGGGATTAAACCATTAAGCACAATCTCTCAATCTCATGCTTAACAAGTAACTTAAAACAACTTTCAAAGCCAAAAAAAAAAAATTCAAAAAAGGAGGGAGGTTGCAGAGGTAATTAAAGGTAATCACAAGTACAGAAAGTAAAAAATAAACACTATCAACTCAAATAGGTTGGTGGCTAAAGCCTAAACCATCAAACCTACGAGGACAATTACACTACAAGCATGCTATAAAAATCTCAAATGCAATGAACAACTAAAAAACAGTTCTAAAACAGTGCTAAAACATGTTGGAATTAAGACAAAAATAGCTAAAATAATTACCTACAACATGAAGCTAATTAAGCTAGTAAACAAACATAAGGAGGAGAGGCTACCCCCTTCATTTTTGGGACTTCAAAACATGATTTTTGTCACTGAAAAAGCTCTAAAATTCAGTATTTAAAAGCTCAAAAATAGTTGACAAAAATATAGGAAACACAAGGGCAAAAGTCTAAGAAATGAGTTATAAAGAAGGGTGATCCACCCCTCTACCCCTAATGGTTTTAAACCACAAGTTTCAACCCAAAAATACATAGTATAAATAGCCCAAAAACAATCTAAAAATAGTAGGCAAAATAGCAAATAGAGCAAAGAAATAAGCCAAGACTTACATCTCTTGAAGATGAGAACCCTTTCTAAGTCACAAATCAACACTTACACACCCTCAAGAGTTCAAAGTAAGCTCAAAAGTACCTCAACTCAAATACTATAAGGTTTGGTTTAAAGTGCAGAGGCAAAAGCTTAAGAATTTGCAAGAGAGAGAGAGAGAGAATTGTAGAGAGAGAGAAATAATTTTGCTCCAAAATTTCAACCTTAAAAAATAGAATGGGAGGTCTTCTATTTATAGAAAACCATGAAACTCCCTCAGAAATATCCATACATGCATGTGTAGGCAGATGCATACATCTATGAAAACAGCTGGCACAGCTGGCCAAAGTATCTGCAAAAATACACAAGTGGTCAGTAGGCCAAATAAATGGTCTGCAGCCTACATTGGTAGCCGGTAGGTCCTAGGATTTTTACGCTTGAAAAACTATGATTTTGGTCCAAAACAAGGCAAAAAGATGTGTAGGTTTTAAAGGCTCAAAGCTGTGGCATTCTACTGACGACTTCAAGTACTTGACAAGCATATACAAATTCATCATTGGGTGCGCAAGCGGTGGTGCCCAAGTTATAAGCGTGGTCAAAAATGGGATATCTACAGATACACTCTAAGGGTTGAACTTCTTTCATATTCACATCTTAACATGAAAGTATTTTAAGGGCTTGTGAGGCCCACCATGGACCCATTTTGATAATACAATCTGTTCATTTTGTACAAACCTCGATGTATATTATCTATGAAAAAAATTAATTCTATTCAATAACCGTATATTTTTTAATTCTATCGTATTTGTCTTTAAAAGAAATAAGTAGTAATTTTCAAATATATATTTATTGTTTATTTTTTCAGAGACAAATGTGATCAAATGAAAAGTTTACGATTATTAAATCAAATTAATTTTTTAATGAAGAATATATATTGATAGTTTTATAAAATGAATAGTTCAAATCATCGAAACAAAGACATATGGTGGGCCCTAAAGTTCTCTTATGTTGAGATTTAAACATGAGAGAAATCCAACCCCTCTAAAAATATATATTGTAGAAACTCCGATTATAAAATTGTATAAATGAAGAATTAAATAGTATTGAGATTAACAAAGAATGAGATAGTGTGGGATAGATAATGAGAGTATGTTAATCATTTTGTAGCCATTTTTAACACTGTTTGATGGCAAGTTAACAAAAGGAGGAATTTTATAAACAATTTTAAATGTAGGAAAGATAAGTATTATCATTAAAATTACGGGAAAAATGTTTACAATTATGTTAAATTTGAAGGGAAATTAGTGTAATTTACCTAATATATTTCTATGAATAAGTTGTGTACTAACATGGTTGGGCGGGAGATAGCGGGTTTGGAAAGGAGACAAAAGTAACAAGGGGAGGGGTGGGGTGGGGTGGGGTGGGGTGGGGTGGGGTGGTTGGTGGGGGCAATTTGGTATTTTGGAACACACCAACCACTGATAGTGACATTGACCGTGACATTTTCCTTCTCTCCATTTCTCTTCACTGTTTTATTGAGAGTCCATTTGATTTGGTGGGTGGCACATCTTCAACCACAACTAGTCCGGATGGTGACATCCAAATTCCAGCTGCTTTGACCGCTTTTTATAGTTGTATGAGATTCCTTTGTGTTGTTACTTACTTCTTTTTTTTTTTTTCTTTTTTCTTTTTTTCATGAGTTACTTGTTCTTTTCTTATTAGTTAAGAGTTCGTTTGAAAAGTGGATTGATTTTTTAATTTTTGATTATTTTAGTCTAAGATTAAAAAATTTTATTTGTAATAGATTTTTTAACTTTTTTTATTTTTTGTAAGAGAAAAAATATAATGATTATGAATTGAATTTGATATTTTGTCTTATTAGACTAAAAAACCTATTTTACTTATTTGTAGCTAAAATAGCCCGAAACCCAACCCAACCCAACCCAACCCAAGTTGCCAAACGAAGGCTAAATTACACTGACCTCTCGGAGATATGTAAAAAATATAATAAGTTATATAATTTTAATATAATTATTTTAATTTTTTTTATAAAGTTAAAAATATCAAAAATAATGTAAATAATATAAAAACACAAGAATAAATAACAAAGAATATATGTAAAATTGATAACATTATTTTTTTTATCCAAACAACTAACAATTATTGATAAAAAGAAGACGATTAAGAAAACCCAATATAATTATGACAAAATTATAAAGCTTATTGTATTTTTTTCCAAACCTAAAGAGAAATCAATGTAATTTACGCCTATTTATTTATCAAATTTTTATAAGGGGAAAAAGTTGCTAAAGACAACAAAGATATATATATATATATATTTAGAAGTTTAGACATATAAAAAAAAGTAAAGAAAAACATTTAACCAAAAATAATAATAATAAATAATTTAAAAACCATAAAAAAAAACAAATATTTTTAAAAAAAATACTAAATACTAAAAAACAAGTCAGAAAAACAAGGGATAAATTATGAATAAGATAGGAGAAATTACACATCAGTGACTTTTTGGCAAAATATTTATAGATCAATAAAAAAAATTATAAATTTAATTATTAATATTTATAAAATTTATCATTAATTTAAACAAAAAAATACACCAACATGTAATTCTCCCATTAAGATAGGAAGTGTAGACTTATTATTATGCTATTGATAGATGAAAGGATTTTGGCCAACTCCCTTACCAAACACTCACTCACCAACTCCACAAAAATTAAATAAAGCCAAAAGGGTTGATGTATCAATTATCAACACTAAAGTGCTGGCTGCTAGGCAAAGACAGTTGAAAATTTGTACCCTTTTATTTAGGGTAAATTACAAATACATCTAAAATTTACTTAAAATACTAATTATTTTTATAATCTTAAAAATTACATCTAATTTCTTAAAATTTTATTAAATAAAATAGCGGTACTAATAAAAAATTATTGGTCTTCTAACAAAGTAGGATAAAGTGTTACGCAAATTGAAAGTCAAGAGAAGCTAGTGTAATTATACTAAATTTTTTAAGTACACTTTAATTTCTTCAAATTTTAAGAGAGGTCAATATAATTCATCCACCAGTCATTAATCCATTTAAATAAATGTGTTTAGTGTTAAACATTAAAAAAAACAATTTGCATGATTAAATGCTTATTTCAACTAGAATATGGTATCAACATATGGGCACCACTTATTAATCTATTTAAATAAATGTGTTTAGTGTTAAACATTAATATCTTTGTTGTCCTTTTGACTTAGATCAGGCATTTTTCAATGTAATGCATAACATAATACAAAAAATTCTCATAGGTGTGGAGAAGAATCAACACTAACCAATTTTGTTAAAATATATTGCATGTTGTTGGGACCTCTTTCTACTGTTTAATTATAATCTGGGATCAAGTTACTACCAAAATTATATTCCTTACAAGTTACAACCAAATTTCACAAGATATAATTAAAAACGTTTTGAGTTATAATTAAAATAATATCATAATTAATATCACAATGAGTCATACCTAACACCATAATAATGTGTATAACCAAATCATAACTAACACTCATATTTAAAAATTACAAACATCTTAATTAGTGCATATGGTACACCCCAAGAGGGGGTGTATAGTAGAATTTCTCTTTTGAGCTTATGATTAAATAACAAAAATGTTAGAAATTCCAAAAATTCTATCAAATTTTTTATCAAATGTCTGAAATGGGTATGAGACTCACATGGGACCTACATAGGGCTGCAAACAAACCGAGCCGAGCCGAGCTTTGCTGAGCTCAAGCTCGGCTCGTTTACTTACCGAGCTCGTTTATTGAGCTCAAGCTCGGCTCGATAAGAAATTGGGCTTGAGCTCGGCTCGGCTCGGTTCGGCTCAGCTCGTTAACATTAATAAATCTCAAGATCGGCTCGGCTCGATAATTTTTTCAATATTATTTATATTATTTAAATAAAAATATTTAAATAAAAAATATTATTTATATTATTTAATATATAAATAATATATTTATTATATAATTTAAATAAAGGTAAATGAGTTAAGCTTAACGAGCCGAGCTTATGCGAGCTCAACTCGTTTATTAAACGAGCCTAATAGTCGAGCTCGAGCTTGGCTCGTTTACTAAACGAACCGACCTGAGCCGAGCCTGTAACGAGCCGAGCCGAGCCGAGCTTATTCATGAACGGCTCAATTCATTTGCAGCCCTAGACCTACATAGTGTGGGTCCCACACCTATGTAAAGTATTTGGTAAAAATTCGGATCGAACTTTTGAAATCTGTAACATTACTCATTAAATAATTCTGGCATTTCTTTTACAAAAAGTATATCTTTCAAAATATATATATAACACAATTATGTTCATGAATTATACGATTGTTTGGTTTAACTCACTTTTTAAAAAATTATAGTTTTTTATTTCTATATCTTTTGTTTTTAATGAATTATTTTAGAGAAAATTACTATAAAAAAATAATTAATAATAAATATAAAAAACTTGAAGTTTAACCTTGATAACAAATTAAACCCGAGAATTTGATCGTTTATAGTTAAATATGACTGACGGAAAGAGGACTTTTTTGTCATTTCACTTCCTATTTTTTTTTTTAAATTAATTATTACAATCTTATATCCCTTACCACTGCCTCACTCAAATCTGCTACCCTTCTCCATTCCCTCCATTAGATCTGCCGCCCAACCCCATCAAGCCCGTCTCAAGAAGAGGTGGGGAGATCGGTGGCCGTAGATGGGTTCGGAGATGGGTGGCCAGGAATGGGGTTCGGAGATAAGAGGGTGGGTTTGCACAACTGGGAGTGGCAATAATGTTCTCAACAAATGAGAGATGAATGGGATGAGTGGAGGGATTCAATATGGAAAGGCGCATTGAAATTTTTGTCACAAATGATTTTGATTTGATAAATTGAGAGAAGTAATCTAGTGTGGTAACGTGATTAATATTAATTTCAAAGAACAAGTAATAGTAAGCCAAGTGTGTTGTAAAATTATTTTGCTATTAGATAAACTAATAGAAATAGATGAATGGTTGAGATTGATACCACTTTGAAAACTTAGAGTTTAAATTGAAGAAATTAAAACTCTGTGGTAATGTGATTAATATTAATTTCAATGAATGTTTGGAAAAAAATTCAAATTAGTGATAAATTTTACCAATTTTGATTACTAAAATTATAAAATTTTCTTATGAATATGTAATTATGTTAGAAAAATACAACTAATTTATAATTTTCCTCTATAAAAATATAGAATGGTTAGTTTCAATTTTATTCCATGCTTTTAACCCAACCTTCACCAGCCTACCGATATTCATGGCACCAAACTGGTTAGTACTAGTGTACTATGTTCATGCAATTAGAGTTCCTTTGATTGTACAAATTATAGCATAGAATTGAAATAATTAATTTACAAGATTTACATTTTAGTGTTTAGTTATTATTTTTGTTATTTGAATTAGATTCTAATGGACATTTTATTGAATAAGATTGATAATTTTTTAATCCTATAATTAATAATGCAATATATATATATTTCATTATTTTTTTCATATCATATTTTAGTATAAAAACTAAAAAGTGTCTAAAAAAATGTCCCTAAACGAGGTCTAAATTAAGGTTATGCGGACATTGAAAAATTCGTAAGACTTATCTCTTTCCTTCAACAAAAAAAAAAAGAAAAAAAAGAAGACAAACATTCAAATTAGTAAGGGAAAAAAAAAAAAAAAAAGAGCTTAATAAAGTTGGGAAAATAATTTCTTGGCTCCTATAACAAATCAACTTCGAGAGAAGCGGATCCAACACGACCCTCTGAACCCGACGTTGATGGGCCATTACCAGATCTACCACCAAGCAAGCAAGGCCTACAAGTCAGATCTAAATCTTCACCCTGGGGACGTTCCCTTCGTCGCCAGTCGTAGCCATGTACACCGTTGCTCTAATACCAACTGTCACGGCCTCAGACTTCGCAAGCCTACCGTGCGGCCTTAGGTGCTCTTCAACCCTCTTGGTTACACCTAAGTCAGCCTTACCCACTCAACCACACTAACACACGCAGTTTAGATGGAAAAATGCCTTCACTATACAAGTTAACTTTACAAGTATAGTCGTGTACAAAGCTTTACAAGCCTCTCACACTCACACTCACAAGTGCCTCACTCTTAGAGCTCTCTTGGATCTCCAGGTCTCTAGGTCTCCAGGTGCCTCACACTCTGGATCCCTCACCCTTATATAGCCATCCCCCTCCTCAATGGACGGCTAGGATCATTTTGATCCAAGGGCTACAAACACTCATCTAGAACACTCCATAGAACTATCTAGGACAACTACCCTATCTACTACATTCTAGATCTCTCCACACTAGTGCAGTACATGGTAGGCTTCTCCTAGCATAATCTAGGATGTTCCAGACCCATCCAGACTCTTCTGGACACTCCCAGAGCTCTTCCACATTCCGGAATCTTCCAGGCTACTCCGGATCCTTCTACCAGCTTCTAGAGTCTTCCAGGATACTCTAGGTTGGTCTCCCTCATTCCGGAACCTTCCAGCGCTTTCAGCATACTGTCCACACTGCTCCTTCGTGTCACATATATTGTCGGGGCGTGACACAAGGCCACTGTTCATTGTAACTAAAGATGCTTGGTTCGGAACCTTAGGTATGAGAGGAGAAGGTCAATAATGAGCACCCCCGCTCACCCGATCAAAGATCGGCCTCTACTAAACCATGATATGACTTTTATTTTCTTTATATGTTCATGTTCTGATTATTTAATAAATCCTAAAATTTACTATGTGAAGCACACAAGGTATAGGCTAGTTTGCTCAAATTGGAATAATTCAATTTTATGTTTGTTTTTTAAAGGGTTTAAATTTGTCACCTCAAGTGGGCTTAAAGTTTGTAAATTTGTCACTACAAAATGGGCTTAAAACGTACAATCGTTGAATCAATCTAATTCAAGCAATAAGCCTTCATTCACAGGCATTCAAGCAATTATACCAAGTAAGCAAATAGTCACATGGTAGGATGCTAAACATAATAAGAAAAATACATACAAATGGGATGCTAAAACATAAAAACTCACATATTTATCGACGTCCCTCGAACAGTTACAAAACAAAGTTAGTAAAATATGTATGATCTTATATACAAATTCCTAATGCAATTCACTCACGAAATGCAGCTAAAGATTCAGTTTCTAAGATATGACATGTGAAACATTGCAAAACATATGATAGCGTACATAATCACATAGGAATTGATGAAATTCACAAATGCAAACTTAGCCGAATCAAGATACATGAAACACGGATGCAACGCATAGATATGTATGGCATGTTAAATATATACATATATACAGTTAGGCAAAGCAATTAAAGAATGAGATAGAAAGAAGTGAGGATAAGAAATTATTACAATACCTGAATTATTACATATCTGAAGGAGAGAGAGGATAGAATAATAAAATAAAATAAAATCTCACAAAATACTTAAAATAAAAATAAAAATTTTAAACCCCCGACCATTAAGCAACTAACAAATAACAATGTGTCTTCAATCCAGCGAGCCTCTGCCTATAAACCGTTGGCATATACGTTGCCCACTTAAAAGGTTGGCCAGCCCACGTGCTTCTCACAACGTTACATTATCAAAACCCACTTAATCAAACATAAATAAAGATGACTACAAATAAAGGACAACCCACGTTCTCCGCTTCCCACAGTTGATCATCAAACCACCCATGACTCAATATTGTACATGTTACCTAAAAAGCATCTTAAGATGAAAGTAAATTAAGT
This sequence comes from Camellia granthamiana, assembly GCA_036172215.1. Taxonomy (NCBI): domain Eukaryota; kingdom Viridiplantae; phylum Streptophyta; class Magnoliopsida; order Ericales; family Theaceae; genus Camellia; species Camellia granthamiana. Next base: position 23,648,677 of record CM069911.1, read on the forward strand.
TTTTATAAATTTAAAATTAATAATACTTCAATAAAATTAATTACTAATACAACAAATTATTAACAAGTACAATTATGAACTTAGCAGTAAATGATCAAGCAAAATAACAATAAAGTATAACTAACATACAGGGTAAATCAAATGATTAACACATGAATATTAGATAGGTATAACAGTAGTAAGAAAGTAAAGAGATTAGGGAAGATGAGACAAACAGATTTATAGTGGTTCAGTTTCAACTAAACGTACATCCACTCCTCAAGTTTCACTTGAGATTTTTCACTATTTTCTACCTTCACAGGGGTGCTAACAACCTCATAAATATGGAGCAATCCTCCATAGATTTTACACAGACTTTACAAGCCCAAACCCTTGCAAATCTTAAGTAATTCACAATCACTCTCAAAATTTCAAGAATACAGTATTTGTAACACTTTTACAAGATGAAATGGTATTTTTACTTTCAAAGAAAACTTACAATAAATATCTCTCCCAGATGGATATACAAAATGAAACTCTGGTTTTTCTGTAAATCTCACACAGAAAAGATAGGCTTAAAGCTATACGTCTCAGTGTATAATTTCTGAAAAAGGATGTAAAAAAAAATTGAAGAACACTTCTCAGAGAATTTTTTCAGAAAATAGATGTGGGTGATTATAGATCAAAGAATATTTTCTAGTTTTTTGTAACTTGTTTATATTAGAGGCTTTGGTATATATAATGAAACTTATAGCCGTTTATAGCCGTTGTATTCATTTGAATTTATAGCCGTTATATTCATTTGAATATCTTCCACTCCACCATTACTAATTTGAATATCTTCCACTACATCATTACTAATTTGAATATCTTCTACTTGAACCTTTTGGCCTGCTGCTGTACTGGGCTGTTTGAACCTTTGTTTTGGGCTATTTAAATTTCTTGTTTGGGCATTATTTTGGGGTTGAAATGAACTCCTGATTTAAGCAAATATTAAATACATTCAAACAATATTTAGGATAAAAGTTTAGGTGAGAAATAATGGGACAAAATAAATTTTGATTCTACTTTGCTCTTTCAAATAAATTAAAACATAATTAAATAAATCATCAAAATAAATTTTATATTCTATTTTTCTCTTTCAAATAAATTTAAACATAATTAAATAAATTATCAAAATAAATAAATCTAATAACACATATAAAATATATATGATTAAGAGCAATGGCAAACCAACCATGACTCAATATTATGCATATAAAATATATATGATCAGAGAAATGGCAGATAACTTGGGGTGGGAAAAACCCAAGCTCTTCCTTTTTTTGAACTCACACACATGGCCTGTGCATGCGTATGACATCAACCCTACATCAACTGAAGCTCACGCACAGCAGCAGCAGTCCTCAGAAGCTTTTGGCACGCAACAGCATCCAATACATTTGCCAAATTGAACGCGTGACATGCACACTATCATCCACGATCTGTCTCGCAATCCATGAGCTCATGACCACCCTGGAAACCGGTCATCAACTCCGGTGAAACACCCACACCCAACGCCGGAAGAAAGAACTTAACGCATGCCGACTTCCTCCAAGACCGGCGGTCACCACTTCATATAATAGAATTTGAACTTCCCATCATTCTGGACAGCAGTTTTGAGATCATCAGAACCTCCCAAATGTTTACCATTAACAAATACTTGCGGGACAGTGTGTCAGCCCACCCGAATTGAGAGAGAGAAGGGTTGTTTCTACAGAGAGAGTCAAGGAGAGGGAGAGAGAGTCCGTCGTTTTGTTCTGCCGGGCTTGGAAGTGAGCTCTGGCAGCTAAGGACTGCTACATCGGAGTAGTCGAAGTAGGGGTGGCGAGGTTGTCTTCTACACTTCTCTCTTCTTCTTTTGTATTCTATTTTGGTGGTGAGTGATGAAGAATTGGTGCCCGAATGGAAGAAAGAGCGAGATTGGTGAAAACCAGATGCAAGCCTACCTCAGTGCATGCATGTCCATCTGTGTATTATTCCCCTAAGAGAGAGAGCCGTGGGTTTGGTCTTTGAGCCCAGCCAATCTGAGAGAGAGAGAGAGAGAGAGAGAGACCACTTCTTGTTGTTCTTTTGTTCTTTCAACTAAAGAGAGAGCCCATGTGTATTGATTATTACCCTCCAGAGCATGGTTCTAAATCGCGGTATCGGGTAACGTAACGGTATCGATCGCAGAGTATCGGTATCGGTAGTATCGACCGGTACGTATCGGGTATCGGGCGTCACGGCTGTGAAATTTCAAAAATCATTAGCAATCTATCTAAAACTCAATTTTATGCATTTTTTGACTCTTTTAGCCTTAATTTATCACATTTTAATCAAAATTTTGATATGTAGAGGCACTTTCTTGACTCATTTTCAACTAAATAATATGTATTTATTTTACTCTCAACCTTTTATTTGGCATATATGTTAAACTTTTAATATAAAATTGATGTGGAAATATTTTTTTACTTATTTTCAACAATGAAATACTTCCACATGCACAACAAATTAATAAGAGAAAGAGGGACATGAAAATAAATCATTCGTTTCAGTCATAATCGCATACAAACAATCTACTACAAATCAACAACTCTAAAACTTAGTAATAAAAAGAATTATGTGGTGGTACAGAAGAATCTCCATATCTCACATCACTTTGATCATCACTATGACTTGGTTGGCCTATTTCTCCATATTGATATTCGTGGTAGTAGTTATTGAAAGTGCATTGATCATAAGTAGTGTTGTTGCTGCCACTGCTACTTGATTGTTGTTGTGTCATTACAAGCCCCCCTGTACCATAATTGAAACCCTCTATATATGGATATTGATGAGGTTGCTGAGAGTAGTTCCAATTTTCCATATACGGTGGTTGATAGATGTGTGGTGGTGGTTGACTTGGAGGAGGGTAATAAGGATATGGTACTTGGCATATTGGTCGCCAATGTTGAGTTCCCCTTCCATCTTCTTGTCTAACTCCGAGATGTCCAAATTGATTTCTAAGGTCATGATGACCATAAATATCATCAATATGTCGTGAACGCCCAATTGATGCTTCTACATCAGGAATAGAAATAGAATGTCGTCGTGGCTGTGTAGAATCCCTGTTCCAATCATGATCAATATGATGAGTACTGCGTCTACAACCATGTGCAGAACCTGCAGACTCCCATTGTCCACCACTACCACCACCTGTTGGAGGACGACTGCCATCACTATCATCTCCACTACCACTAGGTGGACTCAAACCACGACCCTCACTAGAGCCACTTCCAGTAGACCTTGCTCTTTGATGGTGTTAAGGTACTTGGCTACTAGTTGCATGATCTCCCTCATCATCATCATCATCAACAATCAACCAACCTGAGTTATCTTCATCATCCAAGACTGCATGTTCTCTCTCTTGAAGCCATGGAGTTAATAGATCATCTTCTTCAAATATGTAGTCAAGATTGATGGGGTTAAAAGATTCCTCTCTATCATCTTGGCTTTTTCGTGTTGCATGTCTGATCTTTAGCCTCATATTGTAATACACATAAACAAGTTTATTTAATTTTTTATACTTCAACCGATTCATTGTCTTTGTATGTATCAGGCTAAATGTACTCCAATTGCGCTCACAATTAGAAGAAGACGCGGTTTGGCTCAATACTCTCACAGCCACTTTTTGGAGTGCCGGAGCCGATGTACCATAATGGATCCACCATTCAGCTATATACAAATCAATTAAATATTAGTGATTATATTATAATTTGATATAGAAGTGTTGACAATGTAACAATAATATATAATTAAAATAGTTAATAGTTCATTGAGTATATAATAATTACCAGGATTTGTTGCTTTCACTGCTCTTTGTGCTAACATAGTACCAAAAGAATCTTCTTTATTACAAAATAAAGAGATCTGCAATGAACAAATGGCAATAAGTAGTTTTACAAACACAATTCACAAGTCAAATAATAAGTTATCAATTTAACTAATATTAAATAATGACTAACTTGGTTTATCGCCTGTATTTGCTCGTTTAAATTTGGTAGAAGTCTCGAAATCACATTTCTAACTCCACTCATCACTTCTCGATGATTAGAAAGGTGCTCTCCATACTGGAATATGGGATTTAAAAAATAACCTACGTTCAAATATAAAATAATAATAAAAGTGAGACAAGGAACACAATTTATAATTTAAATAAATTAAAAATTACTTACCAGCAGCATGCAAGTTCGTGTATAGTTGGAAAGCCCATCGATTATCAATAATCTTCCAATAATCTACATAATAGCGACAATTTTGTTTGATGGCCAACTTTGCTCTATCCATGGCTTCATATATAAAACCCATTGTGGGCTTTTCATCCCCATCTACAAGTCTAAGCACCTTTAGAAGTGGTTCTTGAACTTTTAATACATCTGCCGCCTTGGTCCAAAAATTTTTACTTTGTATAATTTTTTTCGCTTCTTTTGCATCATCCTTTTTGGACCATTTGCTGTTCTTCCACTCTTGAGAATGAAACATATCCTGTAAAGCAGTCTTATGTTTAACAATGCTTTCCAAAGTAATGAAATTGGTGGCAAAGCGTGTGATGACAGGACGTAACAACTCTCTATCTCCTGTGAATCTCTTCATGAAATCAACAACCCAATTGGAGTTGTAAATAAATCGTGTGATTACTTTTGCACAATCCAACACCTTTGCTACACTTTTTTTCTTCCCAATAGCCTCTAACATAAGATCAATACAATGAGCTGCACATCCTGTCCAATACAGATTCTCCCTTTTTTGCATGAGTTTGTAACCAACAGCCTTTATCGCAGCTTCGTTATCAGTTACAATTTGCACAACATATTCTTCTCCAATTTCATCCACTACCTTGTCCATGAGGCCCAAGTAATAATCAGCTGTCCTACTAGGTACATCAGTTACATCCACAGACTTTTGAAAAATTGTTCCACGATTGCTATACACAAGAAAATTAACAATGTGCTTTCTTGTGGGCCCAGACCATCCATCACACGTAATTGTAACACCTCTCTCTGCCCAACTAGATTTATGAGATTTTATCCAATTTTGTAAAGCTTCATACTCCATTGGTAAATACACTTCAGTTACCTGTTTAATAATAAATAACAAACAAAAATTATTAATAAGCATCTTAATAATTTATTTATTTTTAAACATAGATAGAGTTTTTTCAAACTTTAAGTTAGAGGCTTACTTCATAAGAAGTAGGTAGCTTTGTTCCTTTTCCAACCTCTCTTGCAGTATCCAACATTGGTTCTAGCCATTTAGAATTAACAACATTAGTAGGCACTGGAGTGAACAATACAAACTGGCTAACTGCTCTTCCTAATTTTTTCTTTGCTTCTTTCAAGAATCTAGAGGAGAGTTTGGATTGTTTATTGCCTTTGGTCCTATGAAGATCCACATCTATGTCTAATAATTGAACTTCTGGAGAGGATGTATCAATCCATTTCCTACCTGTACTAACCTCACGAACACTATGACTTCGCCGAGCAAAACCAGGAGGTGGTGCAACCTCAATATCACTAGCCCTATTTTGTCGGGCCATAACCATTTCTAAGTCCTCCTCATCATTTTCATTATCATCACACTGACTGGCTCTAATTTGTTCTGTCAATTCCTCATTCATCTTCCTTTTGTCAAGCTTTTTGCCCTTATAATTATTCAAATGATCCATCATTAGTGTTCGAACTTCACCACTGACATGAGCACAAGGTGCGACTTGACCTTTCATATGGGCCAAATGTTGCTTCAACCTAGTTATACCACCATTTAGCTCTTTTCCACAAAATTTACACCTAATTTTATGCCTATTATTTTCTAGTGGAATTCCAAATTTCCAACCAATATCATCACTTGGAAGTTTTCCGCTAGAACCATCTTCGTGCGCCATTATAACTTTTAATTATCTACAATAATAGTTTTCAATTAACAAATATTGTAATTCGAATTTAGTTAGTAATAATAATGCATTTAAAATAAAAATAAAAAATCTAAAATATTAAACATCTTTACTTAACAATTAAACCTCTTTAAAAAAATCTGACAAATTAAACCTCTATAAAAATAATCTGATAAAAAAATAATCTGAAATAAAAAGATTTGACAGATTAAAAAATCTAAAATAATAAAAAAAATCTGAAATAAAAAATCTGACAGATTAAATCTCTTTAAATAATATATATAAAAAATATATATATTGAGCATATGTGCATTTAAAATATATATAAAAAATTATATTCTATGCTGATAATATATATATATATATATATAAAATTATGGGATAACAAACCAGCTCCTGAGTTGTAAAATTATGAGTTCTATTCACCTTCTGAACTTATGTGCATTTACAATTATGTAAAAAATTGCTCCTGAGTTCTATTCAACCTCAATAATAATAATAATAAATTATGTGCATTTAAAAAAATAACCACAGAAAAAAAAAAAAACAAAACAAAACAAATTATAGACAAACCCCACCTCCGTGCGCCATTATAATTTTCAATTATCTACAATAACAGTTTTCAATTAACAAATATTGTAATTCGAATTTAGTTAGTAATAATAATGCATTTAAAATAAAAATAAAAAATCTAAAATATTAAACATATTTACTTAACAATTAAACATCTTTAAAAAAATTTGACAGATTAAACCTTTATAAAAATAATCTAATAAAAAAATAATCTGAAATAAAAAAAAATTGACAAATTAAAAAATCTAAAATATAACAATGCTCAAACGCATACACCAACCCTTCAAGATCATTCCACGTGTTTTTTAAACAAGCCCATGTGTATGTTTAAAAAAAAAAAATTTATAAACAAACCGAACCAAGCACACCGAACCAAACACAACTTAAAAAGTAAATCTATGACTACTTGAGTCAAAATAAAAAAAACAGAGCATCATATATGGTGTGAGAACAAACAGAGCATGATGGGTGAGAGGAGAACAAACCTTGATCGAAGAAGCTTGAAATGGTGATGGATTTTGGGTTCGATAGATGCTTCTCCCTGCAGGCTGCAACACTTTACAAGATCGATGCTCCTGGGAGATGGATTTGGGTTTGATTGAGGAGTTGGGTTGGGTTTGTTTGGTCCGATTGAGTTTTTCTTCAGAGGTTTGTATGAGTCTGTGTATGTATTATTGTCCGTGAGTTTGTGTATGTATTCCGTGAGTCTGAGTTTTTCTTCAGAGGTTTGTCCTTTTGCTTTATTTTTGTAGCTACTTTGGTCTATTTTTTTTGCTTTTACAGATGCTTTTGCTTTATTTTTCTTTGCCTCCAAGTGCTTTGCTTGCTTTTCTCAATTGTTTTTGCAGGTCTGAAGTGTACCGTGCTTTGCTTTGCTCAGTAGCCACACTCATACATACACAGACACCATGCTTTGCTCGTTTTTCATCCGTATCGGCATGTATCGGAAAGAAATCGCTTGCGTATCGGATTCAGCCCGATACGGATCGGGAATCGGCCGCTACGGCCGTGAAATTCAATCTTGCCGGTATACCGGTGAGTATCCGACTCGGCCCTCCCATTTTCCGGCACGAACCGGCCGATACGGCACGTACCGGCCGATATTTAGAACCTTGCTCAGAGCAAGAGAGAGCTTGTGTGTTCATGCATGTGTATCTGTGTGATCTATCCGAGAGGGGGAGAGAGGAAGATATGATGTCTGTCTTCATCCCCTGAGTGAGGGAGATCAAGTGTTGTGTATATATGATAAAAGAGAGAGAGAGAGAGAGAGAGAGAGAGACAGATCGGTTTTTTTTTTCCACCATCTCTATCCTTCTCTCTAACCCAAAAGACCCACTAAAAACAATCTACCCTTTTCCTTTGAATCCACTCCCACCGAATTCAACGTCTCTATTTTCTTTTTCAATTTCACATTGTTTCCTTTTAAAATAATACATCACCCACTCCTCCTTTTTTTTTAAACTGCTCTCTGCGGAGAGATCCATCCAAACCTTTCTCTTTCTTATTATTTTTTTGTACACCTGTGTATGTCTCTCTTTTCATCATAACACCATCCACTCCATCTTTTTTTATATTCCTTCACCAGCCCAATCATAACAATTTGCACCCACCCCCCATCATTCCGACTCTTTTCTTTTCTTTTTTTTCTTTTTTTTGTTTGATTGTTTTCTTTTTTCTCTCAAATATTTATCAATTTATATAAAACACACGTAAAACAAATGTACACACGTAAATTTATATAAAAAATATATAAAATTATAAAATACTACAAATTAATAAAATATTAGTGATGGCCAAACTGAGTGAGGTTTGGGATTAAAACTTCAATCTTAGTTTTTCGGCTGCGAAATTCATAAAATGGCATATTCTAATTTTCATCATGGGATGGTCAAAAGAAAACATTCAAGTCTTAGGGCCGGTCAAAATGGAGTGTTTACACATGATTTTTGCCACTGAAAAAGTTCTAAAATTCAGTATTTAAAAGCTCAAAAATAGTTGACAAAAATGTGAAAAACACAAGGGCAAAAGCCTAAGAAATAAGGTACAAAGAAGGGTGATCCACCCTTCCATCCCTAATGGCTTTAAACCACAAGTTTCAGCCCAAAAATACAGAGTATAAACAGTCTAAAAAATTAGTAGGCAAAATAGCAAATGAAGCAAAGAAATAAGCCAAGACTTATACCTCTTGAAGATTAGAACCCTTTCTGAGTCACAAATCAACACTTACACACCTTCAAGGGCTCAAAGTAAGCTCAAAAGTACCTCAACTCAAATACCACAAGGTTTGATTTAGAGTGTATGGGCAAAAGCTTAAGAATTTGCAAAAGAGAGAGAGAGAGAGAGAGAAAAATTGTAGAGAGAGAGAGAGAGATAATTTTGCTCCAAAATTTCAACTCTAAAAAGTGGAAGGGGAGGTCTTCTATTTATAGAAAAACATGAAAATCCCTCAGAAATATTCATACATACACATATAGGCAGATGCATGCATCTATGAAAACAACTGGCCAAAATATTTGCAAAAATACACAAGTGGCCAGTAGGCCAGACAAATGGTCGGCAGCCTACATTGGTGGCCGGTAGGTCCCAGGATTTTTTGGCTTGAAGAACTATGATTTTGGTCCAAAACAAGGCAAAAAGGTGCGTAGGTTTTGAAGGCTCAAAACTGTGACATTCTGTTGAGGATATCGAGCACTTGACAAGTATATACAAATTCATCATTGGGTGCACAAGCGATGGT